>JANHGL010005560.1:31673-43142 GCA_024611195.1 Ceyx melanurus | reverse complement strand
GCCATCTGCACCCCCACATCCTTACGAATAACACTTGCCT
This sequence comes from Ceyx melanurus, assembly GCA_024611195.1. NCBI lineage: Eukaryota > Metazoa > Chordata > Aves > Coraciiformes > Alcedinidae > Ceyx > Ceyx melanurus. Next base: position 43,102 of record JANHGL010005560.1, on the reverse strand, counting down.
GAATTCCCACATCGACTCTGGATGAAGACATTATCAAAGTCTTCTTTTGTTGAGTGATAACCATACTGACCAGTCAGCAGCGGGGCTGCCCCCTAACTCCTTTCTGCACGCGCCAGCAGCACAGGCAGTGAGATATCTATCTTTGTCTGCGCGCAGCAGGGAGTGAGTATCCTGTATCCCGGCAGCCACGGGGGAACCCCCCTCCGGCAAGTCTAAACCCCCTGTAAACAATTAACCCTCTCTGGTCTAACTTCAGAAGGGGTCTCCGCTGAATCTCTGAGTAGAGAAAGTCTGTAACCTGTTAGATAAAAATAAGAAGAGCAAAACCCGCAGTATTCCAAGTGGCTGCTTTCTCTGCGAGCAGCAGGAAGTTACAGGGGAAAGTAGAAACAGGCAGAATGAAAAAGGGTGGCTTTACTTCTCGCTTGAGAGACGGGTCTCCATTTGGGAGATGTTCTCTGCTGGGGTTCCAAGTGACCCCCCAAGTTTAGGTCTAAGACCCACAGTGGTGTCACCTTGCATGATGGAATTCTTAGAGAACATTTCCACAGTGCCTGAATTTCTACATGGTGTCTTCCAGCACAATTTCTTTTTTTGAAGGGCAAAAAGTAGACACCTCCTAGAAGCTGATGTTGTCAAGTAAAAGCCAGTTGTAATCTTATCTTCTGGGAAGGTATCACTGTATCATCTGTTGGCTTACATTTTATACTGTTAAAGATTGGAAAGTTCTGGGGTAACAGTGATACTAAGAGGATCCCAATCTGATGTAAGGAACATTTTTATTTGTTTTTTTTTATATTTATTTTATTAAACAATGACTAGAAAATGCGAAGCAAGAGAGAGTGAAACGCACTTTGTGCTGAATGCAAACACAATTGTCATTACCTATCAGCCTCATGAGCTGTGGCATCTGACTTTTTTCAACTTAATTTGTTAAAAATGAGTTGGCTTAACAATGTGATCTGACAGATCTACAATGTAATAGAGCTGTCAGCCTTGCTAAATATCAGACTTAGAATGAAATAACTTAGTTTCCTTAAATTATGAAAGAAGGAAGGCCCCAAGAGGGTTCTGTTATTTTAAAAACCCTCTTTTTTTAATCTGAACTTTGTTTTTTTATTCTGTTTCTGGGTGAGGCATGGTGAGAAAAAGGACAGGACCAGTCTCATTCAAGCAGTCACTCCACTGGTCAATGCAAACTAGAATTTGTGTCAAGGTCATGGGAAATGTCGATGACCTAATTTGTGTTGCTGCTCTCAGCAGAACCCTTCCTGTGCTCCAGAAAGAGGGGAGAAAAAGGCTCAGCTCTTATGTACAATGTCGTAGCACTGTAAATAAAGAGCTCGGTGTCATCCCCTGAAGCACAATGCAGAAAGTCTCTCCTTTTCCACTGCTAGGAACATGCAAGCCCTCAGCTCACACTGCAGCCATTACCATCAATCCCTCACAACCAGTATGACATGTGGAAAGATTATGTTTCCATAAGGAAACTGGGTACCACAAAGTGCCTGTTTAGAAACTTGGATTCTTGGTATATTATTCATATCTGGTTATGCCCTGAACTGGTAGGTGTACTTAAACAGGGCAACATTATGAAAACACTTCTACATTCTAGAGGAATTTGCTGGCATTTAGAGTAAGGAAGAGGAGGAACACCTCAAGGCTCTTTTGAAATTCTCTAGAATTTGTACATGTGACTCCTGTAAATCTAACCTGATGTAAACAAAAGTGGCTCAGTCTGTAGCTGGGTAATTCCTCAGGTTTAAGATTGGTTACACACAGCAGCTCAAAAGAAGGCTTAGCACTGTCAGCCCACTGCTCTGACTTGTTACACTTCCATGCCTGAGTAGCATTAGAGTGAAGTAATAAGTAGGGAAGTGCCCAAATACTCCAATATTCAGGTTGCAGGCAATATTTTTTATTTGCTTCAAAGGATGGGGTTATTGCTTTGCCAGCATATCCTCCTTCAGGAAAGAGTTTTGGTTTATAACCATCCCACTTCCGCACAAGGATGGGATAATGGGAGATCACACAGAGTGTAAAACCCCCTTTCTGTGCTTAGAGCAGATTTTGGCAGCTTTTCATCACTACTCAGCCAGACTGTGATTTTCCATCCTAGCTCAGGACTGAACCTACCAGTAGGAAGCCAATGGGAAGTAGGAGATGCTCCTCCTTGGAAGGTTTGTGGGCACTCAGTGCCACACAAGGCAGGAGCTGCCCACCCACAGCAGCTCAGTTAGCATGCCCATCTGGGGATGGGGTCCTTGCCTTGACGCTTGCCACCTGTGACAGGCATTGCTGAGCCCTTGCCAGAGCCCTGCCCTCCTCCCAGGGGCCAGCCAACTCCTCTTCACCCTCTGCACAGTGGTGACACCTGATCTCACTCCCAGGGAGGCAGTTTTGGAAGCAGGGGTTGCTCCCCAGAAGCACAAAAGAGTTATTTTAAATATACAATGAAAGAAAAACTACCTGTGTTTTTTGCAGTGTGAGAAGAAATGTCTTGAGAAAAGAGGTTTTGTTGCTAAGGCATTGGCCTGTCTCCCTCTAAGGCTTGGCTGGCATCAGACAGAGGGGCCATGGGTAAGGAATTAATGGAGCTGGTTCATCTCAACCCCAATAGAAAGTAGATGCCTTTTTTTTTTTTTTAATCTATATGAAATTTGTTCACCTTATCCTGTTTGGTAAACCAGATCTAGAAAAAGAAACTTGGCAAGGACTTGGCCAAAAATTGGCACTTTTGGTTCAATGATGTCTTTCAATTCAATGAGTACACTGCTGCAGCAGAGTGGTACGGTTCTTTAAATTCAAACATTTTAAGATCATTTTCCCTTTTGGCTGCTCATTCCTCCTCTAGATAGATATATCTTTGCAGTTTTACTCTTCAAGGTCTATTACTCATACTGTTGCACAGAAGTTTATTTTCAAACTTCTTTAAACAAACTTGTACAGAAGCACTGTTTTTTTTCAAGTCAGTAATTTCCATAGATGTCAGGAAGCTGACTGAGAAACCATTAGTATCAGGCACTTAAGCCAACCGTTCTTTCTTGTACTCATGAAGCCTTCAGTTCTTTTAATTGTACATATTATGTTAGCATGTGAATGTGTGGCTCTGCCCTTCATTTCTTTGCAATCTTTTTGGTAACCCCAATTATAAACCAATAAACGGTTTTATTTCCTATATTTCCTTGGAAGGATAATAGTAAGCTGCAAAGAAGTGATATGAAACAGAATGAAATGTCTCCTCACATCAAGAGATTGCATCAATCCTTCATGAAGTTTAGTTTTCCAAAAGTGTGGTTATCAGAGCGTTCCCCAGATATGAGGTAGTGTTGAGCTGGATTGAGCTAAAGCGGTTCAAGGTGGCACTCTGCTCTTGAAACATACAGTTGAAGGCAATGAAGCTCCTGAGGACCAGTTCTACCACCAGTCTCAGAAGGCCTGGGTGTCAGAAAGGCTCAGGAGTGCCAGCCCTGAAAGAAGGAAGGCTGGGTGTTTTTAGGACCTGCCCACGATGAGTAGGGGAAGGTTCCCCTGCTCACCAGGCTGGAGATTGTTGGCAGGAATGACTCTGTAGCCCACAGAGTGTGCCTCGGGCTTCACAAAGCTGGAGGACAGCACCTTCCACCACAGAGCGGGTTACAGACCTGGGAAAGCAGCAGGGCAGCTGAAGGCAGATCTTTTGATGCTGAGAAAGGTGATGTCTTGACTTTGCTGTTGGACATCTTTGGCCGTTTCAGGGGCACGCTCTCCACCAGTCTCAGCATCACTTCTCCAGTCAGGGTGGTTTGCCATTTGTGGGACTGTGTGTTTGTGTAGGTAGATGAACCCACTCTGACATGCTGCTTCCACTGCTATTGTGCCAGTTGATACATTCACATGGTTACAATGGTTTCTGATGCAGTGTTAAGAATAACATCTCTAGGCTCAGCCATTAGTCAGATTATCTCCTGCCTCCCCAGGTATGGCATGCAACTATTAGTAGCATTAGTATTCTATTAACAGACATTTCATGGAGGATGAAATTTGCTTAAATTAGAGCTGACTGAAAAAAGGTATTACAGGCATTAAATATTAATTGAACTTTCTCATTAAAATATTCAGAGGACACATCAGAATTGTCATTTAGCTTTCCCTTCTGTTTGTGGAATATCTGTGATCATAATTTTCTTCCATTCATTCCTCATTTAATGAATTGATTATTAATACTTGAAAGTCAAGCTGTGCTGCTCTGTTGTTATTCATCAGAGAAGTTAAACAGTACTTTCTACATATTCAAGCATTTATGAAGCAGATCCTCATATGTGCTAGTTGAAAAATTGCTTTCCACAAATCCTGTGATGCAGCTTTGAAACTTCTGTTTTAAAAGTAGCTGAACACCAATGACTTCTAAAAGTGACAGGAATTGTGCATTTGGGGTGAATTCAGCAACACAAAATCTGGCAGATGCAAATGTCCACATGCAGGACTGACCTGATAAAAGTGTAAGAGAGTAACAGAAATGTATACTTTTCAAAGAGGCCTCTTGCATTTAAAAGTTTAATTATACTCTTTTTTGTTTGTTTGTTTATGGTTTTTTTTGTTTGATTGGTTGGTTGGTTTTGGTTTGGTTTTTTAAATCAAATCTAGGGAGAGATTTATCTCAACTAGATGGCTAGTGCTGGTGGAAATGGATGTGGCTGAACTGGACAGGTTCAGGTGTTTTTGTGGGTGGTCATTGCATCTCTTGCAATCCAAAAGTGGATCCAGTTCTGAAAAGCACTACTTGATTCAGATAACTTTACCAGCACCTGCTTTTCCTTTTCTTGTGTTAGATTGGAGCTCTTAGGGAGTTTGCTTATTTAACTGAGGTTTTCTTCTTCAAATGAAGTAATTTCTGTGTACTCTCTAATTTGATTTGGTACTAAACACTGCTTGTTGCACTTGTTCAGACTGTTCTAGTTTCATTACCTAGAGAAGTACTGGAATGACTTGCAAAATTGGAACCCATAGAAAAAAATAGTGTGCTACTTTTTTTTTTGCTGTTGAAAAATATCCGAACTTGCTATATATTCAAATTGAGTTCAGGGTTTCTGACTTGTCTAAGCAGCTCCAAATTCAAGATATTTTGAAGTCTCGTAGAGCCTCTCATGAACTCTGGAAGGAGTAGCAAATAATATTTAATCAATGCTGAAAGATATATAATGAGAAGTAAGCTCTAGAGGATCTCGGAATATTATTGCAAGAGGTTTTCAAGCACTATTCTCTTCAGGAGCACTTGAAATATTCATGCATTTAGGCAATTGATAATTCTGGAGTGCCTCCCAAAATAATACTGGATTTTTCATTTAAGGCTTTTCAAAGCGGCGCAGAGTACTCACTTCCAGAGCATCCAACATCTGTACAGCAATTTAGGCTAACAACCCAAAACTGGAGGCACCACCAGCCAATATTTAAAATGTAGATCTTAGCTGCTTTTCAAGGCATCTGACAAACTGTCACGCAGGATGCACCAAGATGCCAAACACTGATCTTTTTTCTTCTTAGAACAGATGTAGCCTTCATTTTCAAATAGACACACGAAAAACGCACAGCATTTAGTACATTCCTTCAAAGCAGTAACTCCAAGGGTAAGTTAAAATAACCGGCATTATTCCTCCGACTGTTAGCAGAAATAAATTAATGCTGCATATCTTTCTCTATCTCTCGGCACAGTGTCATGTGCTGATAAGGCCTCCCTACTTGTTGCCTTAGAAGAGTATGCAGTAAATCGCTTTGATTTGCAGCATGGACAATTTCAGGGAATTTCTCTGATGTACAAACAAGGCCCAAGGACACACTGTCTAAATGGGATGGAGCAGGCAGGTATTGCATTTGAGCTCATAGTTCTGTTCCTTTTAATGAGCATTTCATTTTCTGTACTGCTCTGGAATCTGCGACTTGGTTTTAATAGTAACACAGAGATGAAAACGTGACAAGGACTTCACAGATATTAGCAAGACGCATCCCAGAGGGCTGCCAGTTTCACTAGCCGATAGAGCAACTCCAGGATAAGCATCTCAAGAGAGGCAGCCAGCCTCTCAGCTATGCTGATCACCACCCTGCTTTGGTGAACTCTGTATTTGGTTACACTCCTTATATTGAAGCAGGGAAATTCCGCTAACAATCATTGCCACTTTTCTTCACTGATTCTGATGCCTTCTTCTAAAAACCAGCCAATAACTGATGGACTGACCAGCTGCTGAACTGGGTAATGATAACTCCTCCAGAAATCACTATTTCATGAGCTGCAGATACAGCACAAAAGTTCTTTGAAGGATCACAAAAATTATTAAAAAGAACCGTCTTACTTTTTTTTTTCATTAAGATAAAATCTTTCTCTTTTAGCTTTAGACAGCCAAAGTGTAGCTCTTAATCAGATAAATTCCAGTCTCTACTTATTTCCTATCTAGGAGAGAAATTGGCTTTTGCAGAATTAATCAACTATTCACAATGTTTGCAATTAGGAGAAGTGTGGCTAACAGGTCAAGGGAGGTTCTCCTCCCCCTCTACTCTGCACTGGTGAGACCCCACCTCGAGTATTGTGTCCAGTTTTGCACACCGCAGTTCAAGGACAGAGATTTACTGGAGAAAGTCCAGCACAGGGTCACCAAGATGATTAAGGGAGTGGAGCATCTCCCTTCTGAGGAGAGGCTGAGAGAGCTGGGACTCTTTATCCTGGAGGAGACTGAGGGGGGATCTCATCAATGTCTATAAATATATTAAGGGTGAGTGTAAGGAGGATGGAGCCAGACTCTTCTCAACGTCATCCAATGACAGGACGAGAGGCAATGGGAGTAAGTTGGAGCACAAGAGGTTTAAGGTCAACACAAGGAAAAACTTTTTCACAGTAAGGGTGACAGAGCTCTGAAATGGGCTGCCCAGGGAGATTGTGGAGTCTCCTTCTCTGGAGATATTCAAGACCCACCTGGATCTGTTTCTGTGTGACTTGGTCTAGGTGATCCTGCTCTGGCAGGGGTGTTAGACTAGATGATCTTCTAGGTCCCTTCCAACCCCTAACATTCTGTGATTCTGTGAGTTCTCATTTGTCTAAGGTTATTCCATTCCAAAGATCTTATGTGTCATCCTTAAGATACTACTGTTCTTGAAACCAGAGAGGAAACAGCAGACCATTGTTTTCCCGAATTAAACATCTGTTTATTCCTGTAAACAGGAATGTTTCTCAGCTCCTCATGACCTTCTTTTTCTTTATATCTCTCATTCTGAGGACATTTCTTGTCACTTCAAGCCTGCTTAATACAATTGGCCAGAGAATAAGAGTTCTCTATGATAACTTTAAAGGTCTCAAATTCTATTTGTTCCACCCTGGAAAACACAAAATACAGTCTTTGGAAAACATCGCAAAACAGAACTATTGCCTTTGTTCATTTAAAATTGGAAAAACAAAACAAAACAAAAATAAACCCAAACCAAAACGAAAAACAAACACATTTTTTGAGTCAGTTTTTTCCTTTTCTCTCTCTGGTTGTAAGTGATTGCAGCTCACAAGAATATTCACATTTAAAATTTGTTGAGTCTGTACTTCTTCAGTGTCTTTGACAATGCAGACTAACCCATGGAAATACATTTAGTCAAAAATTTCTGGCCATTTTTGTTTCAGCGTTGGAAAAGGTGTAGTTACAGGGAAGGGCTTCTCAAGTATGCTGATGAAACTGCCAATTGTGATCTCTCTCTCTCTAATTTATTGATCAGTTTGTACCACAATGTCATCGTGACATTATTATGTCATCCTGCCACTTAAGGTACTCTTCAGGTAGAGCCCTTCCTTAGAAGTTGACTGGGGAGATGGTAGCCTATGCAGTTTTCCTGGTGTGTGCCAGCACAGGCCACTACTCGCCAGCTCAGCAATAAGAAATGACATTGGAACTTTCTCATCACTCATGCTATTTGGTGCTTCCTCTCCTGTTTGCTGCCTGAATGTGGGCTCTGCAGGACACATACTTGGTCTCCTTGCTTGTGAAGACTGCTGGCTCTGTGTGGTGTCCGTGCACTTGCCGAGGGCATCTGAGTACCATTGGTTCTGTGATACCACCTGAGCTGTTGCAGCAGGTGTCCTCCTCCTGCTCTCTCTGACCCCATGTTGTCCTCTCCAAAAGATGAGCACAGCTCTCTCCTTCCGCTTCATCAGACATTCCTAATCCCCTTCAGCAGCACAAACAGCTTGTCAGGCCCTCGGACACAAAGGACCGGTCCTGCTGCTGTCTGCCACTCCAACCCCAGCAGCTGTCCAGGACTCAGACTGACAGGGGAACCAAAGGATCGACGTATTAGTTCAGTTGTGCTCTGTGCTGATATCCGACCCTGCTTTTCCCTTTGCCATCATCTTCATTCTGACCTTTCCAGTGCTGGCACATTTTGTGGGCCCAAAGTAGGACCCTGGAGGGGGTGGTTTAAATGTTACTCACAACTTGGTTCTCCATGTGTGGTTATGAGGCTTTTGTTTGTGTATTTGTCTAGAGCTAGCATTAGAAGAAGTTGGAAAGCCAACTTCTATAATAAATCTCTCGCAGTGTATTTACTATGCATGGCAAATTTACATATATCTGTATAATGAGGTGTGGGAGCTTTGCAGCACTTCCCTAGGCCACGTAAGCTCTGGTGACATGTATAAATATATGTATACTCATAAAACTGCACCGACAGTCATTGATCCTGTTCCACCAAATATTTACTTGGCGGCCTACTGTGTTCCTGTCATGCTGGTTGTAATTCTTGAATAATTTCCACCAGTCACCTGACCTCAGTGTCTTTAGTCTTGCTGGAAAAAGGGGTGGGAACTCAGCCTCTCTGAGGTCAATGGTAAAATCCCCATTAAGTTCACCAAGAGAAGATTTTCTCATCCCTTTTATCCAGCTCTAAATAAGGGGTTTGTACATGTGCCTTCAGCAAAGAAGGCTTTTGCATCCCTAAGGAGATCAGTGCTGCAAAGACAGGGCAATGAGGGACGCTTCCCACAGTAAATTATACAAGGGGACTAAAAGGCACAGAGGCTGCTGGAAAGAGGCGAAATGTGAAGGCTGTTGTGCTGAGCCCTGAGGCATGTTCAGGGTTCAGCTCCTGGCCTGACCACACAGATTTCTCCCCATTTGTGTGAATGACACTCACCAACAGCAGGAGCATCTCCTCATGTCTGTAACAAGGTCAGTGATTTTGGAGAGTGCAGTTCATCTCTGATAGTTTCCTGGTAGGTCCTAGATGTCAGATTTATTAACCAAAACATTGGGCTTTCCACCAGGCCCTGTTGATGCCTGCATTCAAGTCAAGGGACTGGGTAAATGGTACCAGTGGTAAACTGGTGTGTCACTGCAGACCCCTCCTAGCAGATCTGAGAAGAAGCTAACAAAGGAAAGATGCAGAGATGTGTTTTGCTTAGAACCATTTTTTTAAGTAAGTGGGAAAGCAAATGCATTATGGAAATGCTGTGAACAGCTACAGCTGCTCACTGTGTCCACTGCTTCACCCTCAGATATCCAAGTACAATTTAACTGCGAGGCCTTTCAGGCTTGGCAGAGCAGGAGCCATTAATGGGAGGCACTGACAAAGGAACCGTGGAGACCTGTAGTAGGAGTTTTGTAATCCTACTTTGAGGTCCTCAAGTTTTCAGTACAGAAAATGGAATTCAGTTCAGAGACAACTGTGTGTGGAAGTGCACAGGGCCTGGAGCTTGCACCAGACCCTATCTGAAGCGGGTTACTGCAGGAGACAACACAAGTCAAGGCAGCAAGATGTCAAGGTTTTTCCTCATAGACAGGCCAACAACCATGAATTTTCCATTTTTACCTTTAATAATAAGTAACAACGAGCAGTCATGAAGTAATCTGAAATAGGTCCTGCTGAGATATTTTCCTAAGGCAGAGCCCGTGCCCCCTGCACACACTTTGTCAGCTCAGACAGTATTTGCAGCAGTCCTGGTCTGACTCCAGAGAAGCAACCTTTGCAGGAAGAGCTGGAGTGTCTGTGGGGTCCCAGGACCCCTCTAACAGCCAGAGCCAGCAACAGCTCAGGATTCTCTGCCTGCTCGGAGCACTGGAAGAATATCGGGTCTAAGGCATCCTCCAGTTAACATTAGTCTGAGACCCGTATCTTGCAAGGTCTGCAGTGGTTTCCTTAAGAGAACGGAGGCTGAAGGGCTTTTTGCACATAGGGATTTGTATGCCACTCTTGACAGATGAAAGATCATAGTGAAGAGCTTGTTAGTTGCATGTTTTAAAAAGAGCTATTCCCCAGAAAAGTTGAAAAAAACTCTGCACACTACAAACCCCAAGTGGTTCAGCTTTCTGGGAGATGAATAACATAGCTCACAGCAGTAGTCAGTGCTGTGAAGGCTTGTCCCAAACTTAACAAAATAGAAAATATAAGAAGAACATAAATAGAACTAAAATTTAGCTCTCAGTAGTATACGAGGATGGTTGCTCAACTGATTATGAAATGCCATAACTTCATAACTTCAGGAGTTGCTTCATAAAGACCTAATGGGGAGAAAATGATGTTTTCAGAAATTAGTTTTGTTGAATATTTTTATACAATGTGAGTTAAAAGCAAAAATATTGACAAGCTACCCTGGGGTGAGGCAGAGTACAAAAAAACACCGCAGGAAATAAATACTTGGAAGAGGATAGGAAATATATTTGAGTCAATTTGCTTTTTATTTATACCAATAAATTTAGGAGTTAAATACAATCAATACTGGCATTAGAATTATAGAGATAAAACTGATTTGAGAGAAATTACTTGATTAAAGCTTTTGTGCCTGCTTTTCCTAATGCAATAAGGTAAAAATAAATAATGTTTCCAGGAACAAAAATAGTAATATGAAATTATGTTATAAATAAAAATCCAGAGAAGATTGGCCAGGAAAATGTTAGACTTAAATGAGCATTAAACCAGCACCAGCTTGTTCCTGGGGTTCCCAGTGACAGACTCTTCTTACTGTACAATAACACACCAAGGGGTTCTGGAGAGAATACAGGATGATACGAGGATGTCTTAGAAGCACAGACAAAGCCAAATAATGCCATCTGGTAGCCAGGTTTTAGTGAGTAAATGCAAAAGCAGGTGGAAGGTTATGACAAGCCCACCAAAGCCTAATAATGCAGAGACATTAATCCTTTCCTGCCTGACTACCCCAGCAGAAAGTCCATATCAACCTGTTCTCGGTAGATGATTCAATCTACCATATCTTGCTTGTTTTGTTTTGTTTTCTAACCTGGCCATGCTTGTAGAGCATGTAGCATGGGACCTGTACTATTTAATATCTTCATTAATGATATTGACAGTGGGATCGAGAGCACCATCAGCAAGTTCACAGGTGACACTAAGCTGAGTGGTGCTGTTGAAAGGCTGGAAGGACAAGATGTCATCCAGAGGGAGCTGGATAGGCTGGAGAGGTGGGC
>JANHGL010005560.1:0-23647 GCA_024611195.1 Ceyx melanurus | reverse complement strand
GGAAAGGCTTAAAAAGGATACTACTGGAATTGTTTTAGCACCAGAAATTTTGCTTACTGACAAAAGCAAAGCATAAATGCTATATAAAGAAAGGGTGTTTTTGTCTCCTGGTGGACAGCACAGAACACAAAAAAATGAGAGAAATATTTTCTGATCAAAAAAGTCAGGCCAGTCCCCCTCTTTTTTTTATCTTTAATCCCTTCTCTCCCAAGTAGAACGGCAAAGGAGCCCTTCTCTCTTGCTAATAAATAGCTAGCAAAAGCAGGCATTCAATGCTTGGGCCCTTTTATCAGCACAAAGCTGTCAGCTTCTGCCGCTTTATTTTCTACCAGTCCTTGTTCCTGGTTAAACATGGAAGTAATAGCCCCTGAAAGAAAGACCCTAGGTGTCCTGCAAACCATCAATCCTGTTTTCCCCCTTGTTGTTTTCAGTGGCCCACCTTCCTGGCCTGAGCAACCTCCTTGCTAACATCACTCTTCCCACCCTTTTTCCAGAATACCAGTTTCATTTGATACACAATTCGATGTGCCAGTCTGACCTACTGGGACCTCGCTGTCTGAGACTCTACCACTCCGCAGACAGGGGAAACCTTCCTTCCAGCAATAAACAATTTTTACTTCCATTTACCTTCCGGTACAAGAATTAAAAAATACTTCATAAACTCAGGAAAAAGTGTTTTGGAAATCAGCTTTTACTAACTGATCATGCCGCTCTAACTTAGGGGGAAAATAAGCACAACCTAAACAAGAAATAAAAAATAATTACTGGTTGTGCTGGACCGAGAGTCTGAGATCCCATTTTGCTCCGATCTTCAGGCGGCTGTATTTCAGGCGACATCACGGCGGCGCAGCCGTGAGCTGTTTGCACATATCACTGCCTCCCAGCAGGTCACCCCGTGCTGGGAAGCTCCCTGGGTACTGCTACCATGATCTGCAACCCCGCGCCTCGCCAGGACAGATACACAGTTTGCAAATATCACGCAAAGGGAATAACTGACAAAGGAAAACAATTGCAATCGAATGTAGAACGTGAGACTGGCTGGTAACGGGGGAGCAGAGCAGAGGCTTCGGTGTTGGTGTGTGTGCGTACAAAGAGTTGGAAGGGAAGGGGGGGTGGGGGGAGAAAGGAGAAGCGACTGTCTAAAAGATCGTTATTACTTGACAATGTCATATCCTCGGTGACATGTAAAGATGTTTAAATCCCCCTGCTGTCCTCACCCAGCGATGGCTGAGCTGGGCGCGTTCCGTGTGCCCACAGAGAGCTGTTTTTCAGAAATTGGGATGGATTGAATGCCGCTCGTTGTTCTGGCTGCAAAATGTCAAACTGCAGTGGAAAGAAATACAGCATTGCAGTGGTGGTGCACTGAGGCCCCCAGTAGGAAAGCAACAGCCATTAAGTGGAAAATTCCTGCAGAGGACGTGTTTCCATTTCTAATGCGAAGAAAGAGGGTGTTGTTTGAGACTGGCAGGTCTGTGGAAAATACAGAAAACATAGGGAAGATGAGAAAATGACCTCATTGAACTCCGAGAACTTAAGCAAAAATGCAGCTTCAGCCAACATACCACACTCTTGCAGCGCTTCTGCCCAAACTACAAACTGACCTATAAGTTACATAATTGTCCATATGCATGTCCCCCCCCTTCCCCCACCCGAGTCTCCACAGCTATGTGTAAATTCGGGGGGGGAGAAAGGGGGTTCACTACGGGGGGTGGGATAAGCAGGAAAACCTCCCGCATTAGGAAAGGTTGTAGAATAGTGAGCTGCATGTCGCCCCACACCACCACCTTCCCACCCCAGAGTACTCGCATGAGGCTCAGGTTTAATTGTGCTCTAAATACCAGGAGAATGATGGCACTAATTGTTTATTATAGAATGAACTATTTCAGTAGAGCATATATTTTTCATTTCAAAGAATGCTGAATGCCTGCAGGAAAGGGACTAGGTTCTGTGAGCAGAGGGTGTTCTCTGTAAAGCTTTGGGGGATCTATGTTAATCTCAGGGATGGTTAAAACTGTGTTCTTTGAACCTGGCCAGGAAGGCTCTGGGAAGCATGTTTAGGGGCTATGCTTCCCCCTGCAGAGGCCCCTGTAGTGTTTGTTGACTTGGACTGCTTGAGTTACCATTTTATATCAACGGAACAAATCCGTGTGTAAGAGCACAGGGCCTCACCAAAGGCCACAGGGGCTGCTGAGGGGGCAGTGTCCTGCAGCTTGGCACCAGCATCTGCTGGTGCTGCAGGGCCTGTCTCCTTACACCAATGCTTGCCTCTGTATATTTCCAATTGCTAATTAACTGAACACAACAGAAAGGAAGCTATTAATTGGCAGAAGAGCAGGTAAACCATAATTCATACTTTATAAGAATATCGTAAATGAGAAAAGGGCTTTTCTATTAACTAGTAGCACACATGTTGCAGGAACATGTTCTCTGCTACTTTGCAATTCCGGTGTGCACTTCTAATGGATCAGGCTTTATTTTCTCCTTGCTTACACTGTTAAAACCCTGTTGTCTCCCAGTTTCAGGTGATTTCATGTACATCCAAAACCTGCTCTGCCAGACAGCATTTTGCATGGACTTTGCCTGTGAGAGGCATGTTAATTTAGAAAGACATGGAAGTTTTTTGCAGCTTCAGGGAGTGCATGATGCTTTCCTAACTATATACAGCTAGTGTTTGATCTTGAATGTTCATCTTTAAAGCAGGTGTATAGGAACGGTCAAGATTCAAATATGCACTGCGAAGGAAAAGCAGCTGACACAAGTCACAAACTGCAGATGAACATTCAATTTTATATAAGCTTCTATTTAGACCCAGCTGTTTGCTCCATTCTGTCACTAGATTAGGGACCACTAGCCATGAATGTGCTGAGGTATAATTCAGAAAACCCCCACAGCTGTAAGGAGCTGACTGCATTCAGTTCTCAGCTTCCCTCGCCAAAGCATTCTGTCAGAAATACATGAAAAAACGCAAGAATTGCATACTGCAAAAAATCTGTACATATATGACTTCCAGTATTATTTTGCAGGCATGCTTCAAGATGTTTGGCCAAAAAAATCAGAAAAGGTGGGTGAAGATTCAGGCATGTGGCTGACACTGAAATTCTCCCACAGCTGTTAAGTATTACTTTTCAAGGCTGCAATCACCACTTATTCCAGGTATGGATGAGACAGTGTTATAATATTATAATACAAAGAGGAAGTAATTCTGATCTGTGTGGCTCAGATGTAAAAAACAATCTGCCCAGAACCCAGCTCTGCTTCAGTTTAATCCTAAATGCCTGCATCTGCTGCAGCACAATGGAAAGGAGACACTCTGGAGTTCCACAGGGTCATTTTATTGCCTTTCTGGGAATGTTTAACCAGGGTAAACGATGTAGTGCAGCGAATTTCTGCATGATGCCATCTATTCCGTTTCCCCCTTTCCTTGTGCCATGTGACTAAGGGGCACTGTAAGGGGCTCATAACTTACAGTCGAGAACAGCTTTCTCCTCCATGCTCTGACAGGGTATAAAAAGCTCCCAGAAAAACTCGAGGGAAAAACAAACTTTGTGAATGACAGAAAGAAGCACTGCCAAAACAAAAGAGTTTCCTGCACCTAGTAAAAGGAAAAAATGCAGATTTTTGCTCAGCCTTACCTTGAGGCTCTAAATAGCAAGCAAATGAAAGACTTGAGGAGCGGCCCATGTATCAGTCACACCCATTGCAGGATTAACTCTTCTGAGGAGTGCAGTGCTTTGGTTACACTTTCCCCCTGTTTTGCGCAACTTCATTGTTTACTTAGAGGACTGAAGTCATATTAGAGCTTCTGTTTTGAGTTCAGTTTAGAACACTAGATATCCAAAGAGACTTGTATTAAATACAGACAAGATAAATCTGGGTGATGAAGAACAAACCGGAGCCACAGAGATTGCAGCTACTGATAGGAGTGGTCCGAGTATGAAACTGAAAGCATTCCCGAGTGCAGATCCTTCCATGTACCAGAACAAATACAGAAATCAGGCAAAGCACAGGACAGCTTATGCTCAGGTTAGAGTTTGGGTTTAACTGCTGCTCATCTAGTTTTGAGTCAATTGTGTGCTGCCAGCAGCTCCTGAAAAGAAGCATGGTGGTAGAATAAGGCCAACGCTTGAGAGAGATGGCACACTGGGAGGCGATGGGAGGGTTTGGACCTTGTGATTCCCATCTTCCTGAAAGATCGCAGCCACAGCTGACCTCTACATACATATTGATACATACATCAGTCGATCTGGCAATGACAACTGCTGGAGTGGACTTTCTGCAGCCTGTTCTGTTTGTAGCGCACAGGCCTCACCATTAAAATTGAGGCAAGGCTAAAATTTGCCTCCTCTCTTGAAACAACCAGTTTTAGACTGATGAAGCCAAGTTAAATCGCATGGGAGGCGAGACAATACAGATACTAAAGATCTGAGTCAAGACTTCCTGATTTCTCTTACCTCAAGTCTTAAGGGGAGTTCTTTGAAGAGCATTAATTTTTGTAATGTGTATTAATAAAGTCTGTGGGGTTCAGGGAGGAGAATGAGGGAGGCTATTAATATACTCCTTCTGCTGCTTTTAGTTGCAATTCACAGAAGTAATGAGTATGATCCTCAACATGCTCACTCCACCCAGCAGGGGGGGAATATTACCTACTGTTACTACCAAGTATTTAGTCAGAATCAGCCACACAAGCCCCCCACCACATAGAAGATAATTGCAAGGATTAGGGCACACCAAGACACTCAAGCTCCACTCCTGTGGGTTTAGGGAGAAATAACACATTTAAACATTCCAGCTACGGTTTCCTTGGTAACATATATAACAACAACTCAGTAAAACTATGGGTTTCTGTTTTCTTAACCCTTCAGAATAGCAACTGAATTAATACTTCCTCGAGGAAACGGTTCAGTCAACAAGCTATAGTTAAACACTTTTCAGCGGGCATTTTCTCCTTACAAAAACAACAGCAGCTGAATTCCATGTCAAACTGATTTCCTCCCCTGGCATTAAAGGTTTTCATTCAAACACACACATATATGTATACCATTAGCAAACACTCCACAGAAGGACATGTAAAAAAAACAGACAGTAAAAACCAATCCCAAAACATCAATGTTTCATATCATTATATAGTTCCTGTAGATTAGAGGATGGAGAAAAATACCCAAGAAATTCAATAAAGCACATAAGTAATCTTAAGAAACAAAACAATATTAGCATTTATGTAGATCAGAGAACACAATATCATTCCCGTCAGTTCTATCGATAATAATGTCTATAGCAACTTTAGGATGATTCCTCTGGGAAAATACTTCAGAATTATTAAAAAGAACTATGAAATAATAAGATTTACACCACCTTTGTGAAATACATGACATCTGCCCCGAGTTCACTGCTCAATGCACTGGCGTTCCTTCTGTCGTGAAGCACATCTGCTCTTTAGCAGCGGCTGTTGCTGTCGCATGAAAGTTTGAAAGAGAAGCCTTTAGCTGACTTCACATACAGGACACTGGAAGTTGCCAGACCTCACACGGTCCTCACAAAGAGCTGGTGTAGATTTCAGGCTCTCATCAGTAGGCAGAATTAATGGACATGCTCCAAAGGCCTCAGTTAATAGCAGCAACACCATTCTGCACTCTATTTAAGTCAATGGTCTGTCCCCTGTTCCTCAAAAGTTTAGGTTTATGAAAGCATTAAAACATTTACCATAGAGAGGTCATCGAATGACATGTAGCCATTGTCCAATGAGCACTTACCTTGTTCCTCAGTGGACAAGAAGTGACCTTATCTGGCTTTTTTGCTGCTGGAGGCAAACTGTCAGTGCCCATCACAAACCTTTTTATAAGCCATTGTTCCTTAATGACCAGCACAATCACACACACTTATTTTCACAGAGACTGAAGCTACAGAACTAAAGCAGGGATCAAACAGATGTCAGTGTGCTCTTACAGCCATTACAGTTCATAACCCAGCTTTTTTCTCCCTTTCTTTCTGTAAGATTTAATATTTTATGTTCCAAAGGCACCTGCATGGTGTTCTCTTATGTCTGCCATCCTGGGATAGATGCCTGTGAGTCACCTTGTCATACTTTGTAGCTTCAAGCAGACATGGGAAAGAATAAGTAAACCTGCAAAATTGGTGATGGCATTTCAGCCTTAAGGCCCTAATAAGGAGGCCTGATGGCCCCAGCACTGCTCTCCGTGGATGGTGCTCACCTTCCCCTCTGCAGCAGCTCCTGCCAAATCTCCAGAGATGTAAATCTCTGGGAAGCAGCAGACCACCCCCACCTCCACCTTAGCTCACAAAAGTTTGTTAAAGACCATGCAGGAGCATCATTAATGCATGGTTGCCAGGGCATCCTCATTCCCTAGCCAACTACTACACTGAGGCTTTACTGGCAGCCATCCAGCCGTGCTTCATTTAGGAACTTCTGCAGCAGGAGAGGATGTTTGACTAAATTGCTGGAGAAACAAGTCAGTTTACTGTTTGTCTCCTAAAGGCCCTAAGTGTTTGAAGAAGCAGTAACTTGTCACAGAGGACTGTAAGAGAGAGACAGCCTCTCCCTATACTCTACAAATTGAAATTCAATCTGACTGCAGAGAACCTGGATAGTGCAGTAAAGCAGCTGTTGTGGGTCCTAGACCCATCAGTGTGGCACAGTGCCCAGACAGCAGAGCCACAGAGCCACACGTGACAACAACTTCCACCATCAGGCTGCTAACCCTGTGGGGTAGCAGTATGCCTTGTGCAGGAGGAGGAAGGGTGGTTTAGGGCATGCTGCTCTTACTACATACCCCAGTTTGATGAAGTTTTTGTAGCATCACAGCAACACAAATCCCACCTAACATAGCTTTTAATATCAATTTCTCTTGAGCCAACTGTTTTTCAGCCAACAGGAGGATGACGGCAAGACAACATCAGCAAGGCCTCACTTGCTGTTTCAGTTCACGCTGGTGACACCCAAAACATAGCGGTGCTCTGTCTGCTTCCAGGCTGGACTTCTGCCCAGCAGCTTGACTAGGCTGCAGTTACAGAAGCTGATTGCAGAGTATGTGGTGCCAGCAGTGGGCACACGTCCTTGCATTCGCATGGCCAGAGAAAGCCTGAGGCCAGTGCCCAAGCTGAATGAAAAGCCAGTCACACCATGGGGACAGCTTGACAGGCTGTTATTGCTCATGCCGTGTCTCTTCTGTCCACTAAAGCCTCCTGGGTGTCACTGCTCTTGACTTTCTCATTGCTGGAACAATTAAAGAGGTGCCCTAGTATATAGTAGCATTCATGCAGTAAGTGACAAGTAAGGAAAGGTAGGGGTCATACAGCTGGAGACAGGACTTACTGGGTTACATATTCCTGCTGTCCCCAAAGTAGAACAGGGTTCCAAATACTAAGTAAAACATAATTTAGAATGAAAACAATCAATGAAAGGAAGATGCTGCCATGGTTTCTGCTGTCACTCATACACCTAATAACTGTTGCCCATATGTCAGTCCTTTAAATGAGGATTAATCCAATCTGGTATCCATATTCAGTGTGAAAAGTTGCAGCTAAGTGATACACATACCGTGGAAAGGGCTTTGTGTGGAGAGGTTCTTCTGGATCAGTAGCTTGGTCTTGGTTCCCAGAGTCACTGTGTTCCCCAAGAGCTTGGGGAGGGGGAGGGGAGGTGTGCACAGAATCCCCTGGGACCTACCTGTTGGCATGGAGCGAGTCAGGGTCCTCTTCTGAACTGGGGCTGGGTGTCCTCATCCTGTTGGGCCAGAGCAGAGACAGGAGAAACTCAGCTTGTTGTGTAACACTTCCCTCTGCACCCCCACCAGCCACCCCCATGGCAGCCTCTAGGATTGTGTTCCCCCAGGGAGCAGCTTTGTGTGCCCTGATGGGCTTGCCCAACTCATCCCCCCAGCTCCCACAGGTGAAAGCCCTCAACTTGCTGGGTCATGGGAATTCCTTCAGATCTCCACTTGCCTCCATGTTTCCCCCAGCCAAGTGTCTGTAAAGTCAGGAGGGCTCCAGGTCTTCTCTGGGGATGTTCAGGGTATACTGGGAGGCTCCAGTACCAAGTCCTAGTGTGTCTTGTGCAGCTCAGCATGTCAGGGGCTGTGGATGACCCAAGTGTGGGCGTTGGGACAGGACAGTGCTGGCATCCTCCAGCATGGCCCTGGGGCAGTGGCTCTTGGTGCGGTAAGCTGCCAGAGATTGGCTGGCAGTGGAGGCGTTGCCACTGCAAGCTTGCAGGTGTTCTTAGTCACAGCTCCTGATGTCACTTGGGATCTGTTGGGCAGAGTTTGGCCGGGTTGTGAGCTAGTTCCTATGGCTTTTGGTGCTGCCACCATTTGCAGCCTCAATGCCCTGGGGGAGCTGCTGGCGGAGGTCTCGTGGCCAGAGACACTTTGTTTTCAAGGGGCAAGTTCTTGCTCAGTGGCTCGGGAGCAAGCTGGTGACAAAGGTTGGGCTGGGAACCAGGGTCACCGCAGCAGCCTCAGGGGAAGTGATGTGGGCACGAGGGCAATGCCTTTTAAGTGGCTGTGGGCTGAGGTGTGTTTAGCCATGATAGTGGGGGAGGGAAGGGCCAGCCCAGCACCCTGATAAACTTTGAGGGGTTTTTCCTCCACACCACTCTGAGGAAACCACTCTGGATGTCAGGTCCATTCTGGGCTGGAGCAGGGGGAACCTTTGCTTAGTGCTTGTGTTACTCCTCTTAGTAGCCTATTTTGGGCCTATCAATGAGCACAGCTCTATGCTTTTATCCCACTCCCTCCTGCTCCACAGCCTGTGATGCCTCATTTGGCCACCTGCACTCCAGGAGATGAAGATGCTTCCAGTCCTGCTCGGGGGGAGAGGGGGTGGATACACTCCTAGAGTGGGGAAATGGTGTCATTATAGCAGCAGGTGGGGGCAGCTCTGGCCTCGAGCAGATGGGGGTTAAGAGGGGGTCAAGCAATCCGGTTCCTGGTGCCAGGAGCAAGGTGCCTGAGCTTCCCCAAGCCGGGGGACAGGCAGTTTGGGCTCTGCTCAGCCCAGGGAGTTGGGTTCTGTGCTACTGGGGAAAGAGGGCGTACTGGACTGGAGCTGGCCACAGAGGAGAGGAGCAGCACGTGTACGGGATGTGGGGCTCAACTATTCCCTCTGCCCACCGGGCTCAGCCCTTGACTGGTCAAACTGGGCAGATTCTGGATCGAGTTTCCCCTTCTCATTCCCTCACAGGCTATGCTCAGCTGCAGGAGGACTCACAAAAGCCTCCCTCCTTCCCAGCCACTGTCACTGAGGGCACCCATCAATCCAGATGCTCCCAGTTGGAGGGCAAGGCTCTAGCAACCACCCTGGGAGAGCCCACGGGCACCTCTCTGCTCTGTGAAGCAGCTGGGTTACCATTAAAACTCTTGGCCTGCCCAGCCTGAGGAAGGCAAGTGCTTCACCTGTTTTCAGAGCCAAGAACTCACCCCCAGAAGCATCTCTAGGCTCAGGTTTGTCCCATGTGCCTGGACTTCCTGCTCCTCAGCAGCCAGGTGCTGGCATTTATCTCCAAGCAGGGAGACATCTTCTTAAGGGGTTACCACTACTTGGTGCCAACAGCATGGGGCAGTGCAGAAGAGGGAGCTGAATGTGTTAGGACTCAGAACTGCTGCTAATCCCCTTTGCTGCCACACCTGGGCACTGGCTGCTGCCACACCTGGCTGTCCCAGCATGGAACTGATACAGATGGGGGGGGTTAGGAGCATCTCTAGCCCCTCTCAGAGTCCCAGAGCAGTACCAGGCAGGGTGATAACCGAGACCCCTTTCTGGAATCACTCCCTTGATTCCCCATTAGCCAGAGAACAGAATAACGGCCTGCTCAAGGGGGGGGTGTATCTAAAGCAGGTGTTACTAACTACTGTGTGAGTGGAGTCAGCTCCCAGGGTGAACTCATAGCAGCCCCACTGAACTTCACCAGGGACAGTCATCAGGGTAGCCTTAAACCCCAGCCCACTCCCCCATGGGCAATTAGATTTCCATCAGCTCCACCCCTCACCAAGGAATAGATGCAACAGCCTGTAGCTCACCCAGTGAGTGCTTTCAGGGTAAGGGACCCTTCAAGGTCTTCCATTTCCTCTGCCCTCAAGCAAGCACAGACATCTACAACGAGGTTTCTCAGAGCCCCATCCAAGCAGACCTGCAATGTTTTCAGAAACTGGGATTTCCACCCCCCCCCACCACCTCAGCATCACAACTTAATTCTTCAGTTCCAGTCAGAGCCTACCCTCAAATCCCAGGGACTTAAGGCAGGCAAACATTCCTTTTACATGAGCAGGAATTACAAGGAAACCCCTTTCCTAGACCGCTCTGAACAAGCGCCTCCTCCGAGCCCCGGCCCCCCTCTGCTCGGGAGCGGCAGAGACCAGCCCCCTCCCTCCATCCCTGGCTCGCTGAGACTCACGGCGCCGGCTGCTCCTGCTTCCCAGGATTGCGCAATAGAGGCGTCGGCCAGGACCGAGATGGGACCCGAGGACGAAGAGAGAAGAGGATGAAGCCCACAGCGACTAGGACAGGACAACAAACCCTCCCGCCCAGGGACGGCATATCCCGACATGGGGAGGACACCTCCCACTTGTACCTACCCCCACTCAGGGGCCCCAGCAATAAGGGACGTCTCGGACCCCCATGCACGGAGAGGCCATTGAAGCCCTAAGCGGCCTCTCCCTTAGATCCACACACCCCCCCCCCGGGGTGGGACCTCGCACGGCCGAGGGGGCGGGGAGCTTCCCCCCAGGGGGTCCTCACACGTCAAAAATTATTAAAAAAGAAAAAAAGTGTAACATCTTCGATATAGGGTAGGGGTGAGCCTGAAAAAAACTAGAAAAAAAAACAACCACCCAAGAAAAGGTTTTACAATCCTTTTTTTTTCCTCCTTCAGCTAGGAGCTGAAAACAGTTAAGACCCAGAATAAAGCAATTTACAAAAGTAAAGAATGTCAAAAAAAAGGACACCCCCCCAAAAAAAAAAGCAAAAACAAAACCCCATCAAACTCGCCCACTTCAGAGACCAACCTCCAGCACCCCCCAACACAAATGCCCAACACCCAACAGCTCCACACCCACCACTCTGACACCCACCTGCAAAACAGAACACTAAAGGCAACACCGCACAGCACCCCAGCACAACCACCATCCAACACCAACTCCCAGTCTCCGATGACACACGCTCTCCTCAATCCGGATAACAAACCCGCTCCTCACTGGCGCCCAATGCGCGCGGCTGCAGAGCGCTGCCCGACACTCACCCTGTCCAGGTGTCCGTCTCGACCTTTGCTGCCCATTCGCCCGGAAACTGAAAAAAAAACCCCAACAAAACAACACAAACACATGCAAAACAGAAGTCACCACCAACAACGCTCCCAGAGTCACTCTCAAAAGGACACCCTGCGCACGCCCCCCACCCCACCTGGACCTACCAACGGGCAGGGGGCCACCGCGTTGCCACCGCCTCCTGCACCTCTGGCACCTAAAAAAAAAAAAAAAGCCAACAACAACAACAAAAAAAACCAACAAACAAACACAAAAAAAAAACCAAAAACACACAAAAAAATCCAACCAAAACCTACAAAACACCAAGTCACGCACAATAAAGGGTGCGGAGCCCTCTTGGAGGAAAGGGCTCCCCACTCAAACACCCACCGCAACAGAAAGCCCCAAACCACTTCAATAGTCGCTGTCCCCGTGCCGTCCTCCCCCCTCTGCTGCTCCTGCGCCTCCAGGCACCTGTACATTACCTAGAAACAGCTACACACTAAAACAATACCATAGCCTTTTTTGGGGGGAGCTCAGCCCTGGAGTTACTCGCCCTCACACTTGCAGTATCTACGAAAAAAATAAAAACAACCCCAAAAACCACCACACCAAACAAACAAAAAAAAAGCAAAACCAAAAAACCCTGCAGAAAACCCCAGCCTTGCAGGGGCCACCCCAAGCCGAACACCATAGACCAACAGGCCACCACTTTCAGGGCCCCTTCAACCAGCAGAGACTCCCCGTAACCATCCGGGGCAGCTGCATGGAACCCCCCTTGGGGGCGGACTCCTTCCCACCCCACCGGAAGCTCCATGCCCTCATCTACCTGGCAGTGGCTGCTGCACTGCAGGAGCTGCTCCCACGGGGCGAGTATCCACAGGACACCGAGACCAAAAACCCCAACACAGCATGGTCACCGACAGCTGCCTTCGGGGCTGCCTAGACAAACTGAAGGCTGGAGGGTGCCCGGCCAGGACATTTTATTATCTTTCTCTGGCTGCCAAGGACCTCACTCCACCTGCCACAAGAGACAAAACAGGGAGTGGAAAGAAAAATTCATCAAGCCACAAAACCTCCAGCACCAGCCCAGCAGCACAACCCCCACCAACAGCTGCACGGCCCAGAGGGAATGAGAGCACCCAGAGAGAAGCACCCACCCCAAACTTACCTGCCCGGGGCGGTCACCTAGGGACGTTCTGAGCTCCCCAGTGGGAGCTCTACAAGCAGCAGTAAGCACCCCGAGCTCTCGAAAAGCAGCACCTCCCTTAAGTGGAAGCCCAGCAACTCTTGAGAAAAATCCAGGGAACTAAGTCCCAGCAGCCACAGAGAGCTCTTACTACCTCCCATGGGGCTTTAAGAGCCCCCTGAGAAGACGCCCTGCCCCCTCCGACGATGGGGTTCAGCTGGCAGGGTGTGGGCCCGACCCCTTCTGTGGCAATATTAGCAACAGCTAGGCCCATCACCACCTCCCCAGCATCCTGCCCTGGCTTGGAGTCTCAGCATTGCTTCAGCTCCTGATGCTGTCATAGGGCTAGTTTTGCTCCATGTGCCCCTTTCCATCAAGGTCCTAAACTTAGAATCTGATTTTTCCTCAACCGATTTGTTCATTATAGGCTCAGCAGTGAGATGAAGTGGCAGAAGAGGTGTTCCTAGAACAAGGGACTAACTGCACTCACTTTTTTCCAGGTCTTCACACAGGCTTCACAGGGAAAGGTCACAAGGGGATGTTAGTAGCTCAAGTTGCGTTTCCCTTAGCTGCACCAGGAACCTAGGGTTGACTCTGGGCAGGGTTTAGCTGCAATCTTGCCTCTTTGCATTTCCTGATACCTGCTTTGGGTTCCAGCTCAAGGGAAAAAAAGGAAAGAAAAATAATAAAAGAAAAAGGGAAAAGAAGTCCCATACCTCTATAACCTTTCACAGCAAAAGTATTTCTGATACTAAACAAAGATTAGAAAATCCTCATTTAGGCAAATGCTCCTTGGTGGTGTATTTCAAAATAAGCTAAACCTACTTCTCTTTAAAGTGATGTGAAATGCTGTTTTTATCAGTTTAGAGAAATGTGGACTAAAAATGCACCCTGGTTGGGACAAAATGGGCTATAAAAATGAGACAGCATTCCTTCAAGGCCAACAAGGCTCTGAACTCAAGAATTGTCCTTTAGTATAAAGGCTAAAAATAACAGACATCTAGAGATAATAAAGTTGCATTTAATGCAACAAGCTATTAAAAAAACCTGGTAGCTCGCTTCCTAAAATAAAGCAATGAGATCATGTCCCTCTTCTTGTCACAATCAGAAAATAATGTGAACAGGCTATAACCAATATTATGTCTCAGTGGAAGACAACCTATAGTTGTAGCACCAAATTTTACCTAAAGGAAGACATATTGTACCCAAGCCTAAAAGCTGGAACATTCGGAAGAATTTCATTTAGCATAGCAAAAGAAAAAAAGGCAAAGTAACAGGGTATCTGAACATCTCTGCCTATCATAGGGGTTTGCTGATGTACAGGAATGTGCATGCTGTGAACTGCTGTCAGCAAGTGTACAAAATACTGTGTTATACCTCACAATGCAAAAATGGTGACTATACTGTGGGTTTTTTGGTAGTCCCATTGTCATGGTTACCATTCAGCTATCTCCAAGTTTTAATATGCACTCTATTTTGTAAAGTTGAGGTTCAAGTTCATATGAAGCAAATCAAGTAAGTTTTCAGAGGTGGTCTCTAAATGAATATGCATCATCTACCTTGAAATACTTCTGGTGTGCTTTTAAGAGGTGTCAGGCACCTCAGGACACAGCATAAGTCAGAGCCCTGCCCTGTCCAAGTCACAGATAATCTGCCCCATGGCACAGCCCCTGACAGATGTCCTCTGAAAAGCTTTGAACTTGTCCAGTTGGTAGAGGGAACCTGCTACAGGCTAAACCTACCACCACCACACACTAAATGAACAACTTGTCGCTCTGCAGCATTTATTTGTCCAAAGTTATAGGAAGGACTGACTATAATGTCATCAAGTGTACGCTTAATTCCTATGTGTAACATCAATAATTCAATACTTTTGGTCCATGAATTGGAAATTGCCATTTCTCTTTTTTCTTTTGCAAATTTCCACATGGTCAAATGTTGTTTGTGGGGGCTGAAAGGTGTCTTGTCTTCTGAAGTTAATGAAAAAGCTTGAGGTCCAAACCAAAACACGACGACTCGGCAACAATCTCCAAACCTTCTGGCCAGGTAGCTCAGGTAACGCCAGGGAGGTCTGAATTGTCCTCAGCAGATGTTCACCCACAGAGTCAAGCTGACATGGAAACCTCGTCTTCATTTTTTTAATGGGGACAGGTGCTGACCTTCAAAATAGTCTCTTTATCAGCCTTAAAATCTTTTTTACCACCTCCAAGGAGCCACACACAAGTGCAGGAGGCTCCAGGAATGTATCTTTCCTTGTGTCCTGGTTTGGACAGATTTTATTTTAAATTTAGCAATGCGAGACCAGAAGGCATATAAGGGGACAAGAATTGTATTAAAGAAAAAAATAAAATAAAATAAATATATATATATATATTTGTATAGAACGTATACAGCAATGTGAAACAGTAATGTTAAACAGCAAAAGAGAACAATATGAATTGTGGCTCACCCTTCCATTTCGATGACCAGCAGGGGGATGCCAGGAAGCCGTTGGGAGAAAGAAGATGGCGGCAGGCAAACTCGCAATAGCAGCCTGGCAGATCAGGAGGGGGGAAGACATGGTGGCCACTGGCCCCCTGGCCCCCTTCACAAGGCATGAGGAAACAGGGTTTAGGAAAAAAAAATGTCAGATGAACCCAACACAGCTGGCAGGGGGTGATCCAAAAATCACAGCGGCGAGCTGGTCAGAGAACTCATGCCAAGGAGAAAAAAACAGGTTCAGTCCTGGTGCAATTTTCCTCTGGAGCCCCCATTGATGGGGACAGACCAAAAATCATGCCCCTTCCTTCTTCCTGTCTGCACGTGAGTGCATGGTGTCCCTTTCCCCATTAACACCATGAGATCCCATGCATGTGCGGGATTGCACCAGGAACATCCTGTCTCTGTCACACTCAGCAGCCACAGACAGCAGTGGCAGGAAGCGGCCCATCCGGCCCGGTTCACTTCGTCCACCACCTGTGAAAAACTGCTGTGACCCCCTGCAACCACCCCCCCCCCCAACCCCCCCTGCCTTCGCCATGGGCAGGGAAAGGAAAAAAAGGTTTTAAAGAAAACCTGCTACCCCCTGACATTATCCACCCCTAAAACCTTTCCCCTTTTGCCACAACCATAGGCTAAAATAAAAACATTTCAACTATATTCATACATACATACATGCTATTCTAGATACAGAATTACAGTTGTCTGTGTGTGTTTAGACAATGGTTAGGTTTCCCTGAGGCACGCATCATGCTTTCCCATCTTTTTGCATTATCGGCCATGTACAGCCAAGCCCTTGAGCAAAGACAATCCCACGAATGGGCTTCTCTTTGCTAGAGGCAGGATTGACCCAAACAGTTTTCCCTAACATCCCTCTCAGGTGCACTACTGGGACCATATCCCCATCTGTGGTATGAAGGGATTCTGATTGGCCAGGGCCAGCTCGGTTGACAGAATCTCAGGTGTTAACAAGCCACATGGCCTCGGCCAGATGCTGATCCCAGTTCCTGAATGTCCCTCCACCCAAAGCCTTTACAGTATCTTCAGCAGCCCATTACACCTCTCCTCTTTTCCAGCAGCTGGTGCATGGTAGGGAACGTGAAACACCCATTCAATCCCATGCTCTCTTGCCCAGGTAGCAACTAGGTTGTTTTTGAAATGAGTCCCATTGTGAGACTCAATTCGCTCTGGGGTGCGAATGGTCACCACAGGACTTGTTTCTGAAGGCCTAGGATGGTATTCCAGGAGGTGGCATTAGGCATAGGATAGGTCTCCAGCCAGCCACTGGTTGCCTCCACCATGGTAAGCACATAGTGGGTCCGTGGAAGAGCAATATAAGCGATCTGCCAGGCCTCTCCATACCAGTATTTGGTCCACCTCCCACCATACCACAGGAGCTTCACTTTCTTGGCCTACTTAATTACAGCACACATCTCACATTCATGGATAACTTGAATAATGTCCATAGCTAGGTCTACCGCTCAATCTTGTGCCCATTTATAGGTAGCATCTCTTCCTTGGTGGCCTGAAGCATCATGGGCCCACTGAGCTAAAAACATCTCTCACTTGTGCTGCCAGTCCAAGTCCACCTGCAACACTTGTACCTGGCACCCTGGTCTGCCTGGTTGTTGTTGTGGTTTTCTTTATTGGCCCGGCTTTTAGGCGCATGGGCATCCACATGTCAGACTCTTGACAATTAGCTTCCCTACCCTGGCAGCGATGTCTTGCCATACTTCAGCAGACCAGATGGGTCTCCCGCTACATTGTCACTTAGCTTTTTTCCATCAGTCTAGCCACCCCCATAGCGCATTGGCCACCATCCGCAAGTCAGTGTATGCTTTTGGCCACTTCTCTCACTCGACAATGTCAAGAACCAGCTGCACAGCTTTGAGTTTGGCAAACTGACTCAGCACACCTTGTCCATTGGTGGCCTCTGCAACTTGTCATGTTGGACTCCATATGGCTGCTTTCCATTTCCAGTTCACTCCCATGAGATGGCAGGAACCATCAGTGAAAAGAGGATAGCACTTTTCATCATCTGGCAGCTGGTTATAAGGAGGGACTTCTGCACGTGTCACCTTTTTTTCCTTATCTTCTTTTGACAGATCAAAGCTCCCCCCTTCAGTCCAATTAGTGATAATTTCCAGGATTCCGGGGTGACTAGGGCACCAGGGTGATCCACTTACTCCAGGTGGCATCAGTGGCACGATGTATAGAGGGGGTCTTTCCTTTGAACATCTAGCCCAAAACTGGTAGTCAGGGTGACAGGAGGAGCTGTGTCTCTGGGCCAACAACTTCTGAAGTGTCTTGAATTCCCTCATAGGCTGCTAATATTTATTTTTCTGTTGGAGTTTAGTTGGCCTCAGAGCCCCTGTAGCTTTGACTCCAGAATCCAAGGGGTCATCCTTGAGTCTCACCAGGTACTCTGTGCCAGAGGCTCCTGGAAGGACTTCTGTCCCTGACTGCACTGTAGACAACGTTCTTTACTTCTGGCTCTGTCCTGACTGGTCTGAGGGCTAATGCATGAGCGATTTCACATTTTATTTCATAGAATCACAGAATGTTAGGGATTGAAAGGGACCTAGAAGATCATCTACTACAACATCCCTGCCTGAGCAGGATCACCTAGACCAAGTCACCCAGGAAACGCATCCAGGCGTGTCTTGAATGTCTCCAGAGGAGACTCCACAACCTCCCTGGACAGCCTGTTCCAGAGCTCAGTCACCCTTAATGAGAAAAACTTTTCCTTGTCTTTACCATAAACCTCTTCTGCTCCAACTTACTCCCATTGCCTCTTATCCTGTCATTGGATGACATTGAAAAAGAGTCTGGCTCCATCCTCCTACACACACCCTTAATATATTTATAGACATTGATGAGGTCCCCCCTCAGTCTCCTCTTCTCCAGGCTAAAGAGCCCCAGCTCTCTCAGACTCTCCTCAGAAGGCAGATGCTCCACTCCCTTAATCATCTAGGTGGCCCTACACTGGACTCTCTCCAGTAGCTCTCTGTCTTTTCTGAACTGGGGTGCCCAAAACTGGACACAGTATTCGAGGTGGGGCCTCACTACTGCAGATTAGATGGGGATGAGAACCTCCCTTGACCTGCTGGCCACACTTCTCCTAATATATCCCAGGATGCCATTGGCCTTATTCGCTGCAAGGGTGCATTGTTGGCTCATGGTCATCCTCCTGTACACCAGGACCCCCAGGTCTCTTTCTTCAAAACTACGCTCTAATAGATCAGCCCCCAGCTTGTACTGATACATGGGCTTGTTCCTCCCCAGATGGAGGACTCTACACTTGCTCTTGTTAAATTTCATTAAATTTCTTCCTGCCCAGATCTCCAGCCTATCCAGGTCACGCTGGATGGTAGCACAGCCTGCTGCTGTGTCAGCAACTCCTCCCAGTTTGGTGTCATCAGCAAACTTGCTGAGAGTGCAGTCTATCCCTTCATCCAGGTCATTGACGAATATATTGAATAATACTGGACCCAGCACTGACCCCCGGGGGATGCCCCTTGTCACAGGCCTCCAGCCAGACTCTGCTCCACTGACCACAGCTCTCTGAGATCTGTTCTTCAACCACTTCCCAATCCACCTTATTACACCGTAACTAAATCCACACATCTGAAGCTGATTCAGATGAGTTCGGATGTACCTCAAAGCTCCCCATCTCCTTGAGCCTCTCTGTTGGACCTCAGGTGGGGAACCCAGAGCATTCCCTTCACATGGCTGGCCTTCCAGAGGGATGAGATGTGGGGACCTCACCTGGGGAGCATAGAGCACACCCACAACATGGCTGGCCAGATAAAGTAGTGAGATGTGGTACAGGGGGACATGGTTTAGGGACACTGGCAGTGTAGGGTTAATGGCTGGCCTTGATGATCTTGAAGGTCTCTTCCATCCAAATCGTTTTGTGATTCTGTGACATGTGGTTTCCATTGTGCCAGTGCCCACCTATGCTGATTGGAGACATCAAGATCATCTCCCAAGGTTCATCTTCCCTTGTATCTGGGGCAGAGGTGCTGAACTAGCATGAGCCCTGCTCAGCAGGACATTTCTAACCCAGTGTTCAGCCCTCTGTCAAGCAGTGTCCCATGTCACATGACCAGCATGACAGCAGCATGCGTCTGTCTGCCTCCAACAGGTCACTTCCATGGACATGTGATGCAGAGCAATACTAAGTTCTTGAAAGAATCCCACTGTTCCTGCTTTCTGCACCCCAGGGATTTCTATTTACCTTTACAACGCAGTGAAAATTCAGAGCTGCCTTTCCATGGCTTTCTTGATGTATGACTCTCTGATCTGCAGAGCTGTAAATTTATCCCAACCTCTTGCCCAAAAAAAAGTAACAGGCTCCTCATACCACATGCAAACACAGATAATGCTCAGTACTTAAGCCACTTAAAAAAAATAATAAAAGGAACATATTATACTGTCAGTGAAAGCCATCTTTATTAACCATGATGGTTTGTTTATTCTGACTTCATCTACTTGCCAATTAAACAGAAGTTTGCTTTGCATATCAATTTTTAATATCCCTTTATTCTGCAGTTAAGTGAGAGTTGCAGCAGCCAGCTTGTTCAATTAAAAGCAACTCTGACCTAGTTCCATGCAAAATCAATAGAAAGTCTGAGTCTCACAAACCATCTAACATTTAAGGAGATGTGGCTGAAATGCTTCTGTGTGTTCACTCAGCACATATTTCTGTGAGCAGTGGAGTGTTTGGTATGGTTTATCTAGTGACCCAGTGGCTATCACACCTGCAGCCTGGCAAGGAGTGGCTCTGCTGGTGACAAGCAATAAGAAGGCAACTGGGACTGCTGGAGACACATGCTTGACTGGTTCTCTGTCCCTATCCCAAAGCTGCTAAGTGGGCAACCCTGGCTAGGAAAGCAACAAAGGAAAAGAAAAAGACCACGCTGCAATGAACTGAAGACTTAACAAGGGACAGATTTATACTAGATCATCCAAGGCTTTAGAATGAAAACTATCAAATGAAAATTAGGAGTGTTACAATCTGGTTAAAAAAACCAAAACAACCCATAAATAGAATTATTTGAGTTCCAATAAACTTCAGTGGTGTTATCAGTCACTTAAAAGATGTTTTAAAAACTCTGCACAGTAAGACATACTTTTACCAATGCCTGATTCCCAGAGTAAGACTCTTGTATATTGATCATTGATTGAAATACAGGAGAACATGGCTTTACTCTTATGTAAGAGGAATTGTTTGATCCAAGATGATAACATATTGGCAAGCATTGCAGATGTGATGACAATACAACACGTCCTGTTTCCAACAGGCCCATCATTATTTCTCACTGATTTCTTCCAGTACTGATCTTCCAGGTGTTCCCAGATCAGCTTACGGCCCAATCCTTAGACTGTAAAGGCCACTCCTGGAAGGTAGGCATTGGACAGATTGTCCCAGGCAACATCCTGGGACTCTTCCCAGGACCTCACCCCACTTCTTGGCAAGGATGTTCTTTCATCGCTAGTAATAGGTTTGATATTCACCTTAGACCAGTCACCATCACATCATTAAGGAGAAGTTTCTCTTTCCCAGTACTCACTGCATATTCTCACTGCATATTTTTCCTTTATTTTCCTTTCAAAACTGGCAATACTGGGAATTGGTGACTTGCACTTAGGAGAACCTCACCAGAATCCTCTGTGTTCCCCAGTCCCGTCTTGGGCAAAAACCAAAGTACAACAAGTAATGGGAAAGTCTGCAATTGATGGCCATCAACAGAGTCAGGGATTTCCTTCCAGCACTTGTTCTCTGGGCAAGTCAGCTACACCAATTCAGAGGGATGTCTGGTGAGCTGCAAGCATTTCTCTTACACAGTTTGTACACCCAGAGCTTCAGTCTGATCTTTCAGCCAAACAAGTGATTTTGTGCAGATAAATTTCATACCAGTAGATGGGTATGCCCATGGTCTGTCTGCCTGCAGCAAACAGGATTTAAATAGGAGAAAATTACTAGTTTGAGAGAGGCCATCTTGTGAAAATTTCTTCTCTTCCTGCTTTCCTCCACCGGTATTATGGACACAAGCCTTGGACTACTCAGTGACACACATACCCTGCCATCCCCTCTCAAATCCAACAAGGGTCTAAGAGAACACAGGGAAATTGAACATGCTACTGAACTGTGGAAATCAGGGACTCTGAAGGGTTGCCCAACTGTTTGAGCATTTGATTTTCAGAGAAGATGGTGCTTAACTCCTTCTCCTACTTCACTTGCTTTCCTTCCCAACCCTGTCCATTTCTCTGCACACTCATTACATTATTTGGGTTCTTAAATATACACCCTTCTTTTTTGGGTGAGGAAACAATGTTTTGATGAGTACTGCACATATCCTAGCACAGTCTGGTTAGAAATCAGATGTCAAGAGTGAGTGAAAAAAGCTAAAATATACAGACAATTAAAAAAAAATAGTTTCTGTATAGAGTTCATGACCTTGAGTTTCAGAGCTTCACTTCAAAAATATCTTTCATAGAAGTGCTGCCTAGAATGTGGCTGTCAACATATTTCTGAACAAGTTTTCTGCTGAAACCCAGGCTTTGAGCTCTATCAACAGTTTGAATACAGATTCTTCCACTGTTTGACTGACCCTGTGGAAATAAGTAGAACTGCAGATGACCTTTTAGAGCTTGTACAGCTCTCACAAATGGTCAGAGCAGCTAGTGTGGCCTTCACAAATGTCGATGTCTGTGTTACAGCACAT
Organism: Ceyx melanurus; assembly: GCA_024611195.1. Taxonomy (NCBI): domain Eukaryota; kingdom Metazoa; phylum Chordata; class Aves; order Coraciiformes; family Alcedinidae; genus Ceyx; species Ceyx melanurus. The sequence goes on along the minus strand of JANHGL010005560.1, from coordinate 1,994 downwards.
AAAAAATAAACAGAAATGATGCAAATGTTGCCCGAGCAGTAAAATAGCTCTAGATTTCCTTGAGTTATGAATTTAAGTCACACACAAAAATGATTTCCAGTTCCAGCAAAATTAAATACTAAGTTTCTCTTCTTCAGCTGAGCACTTACAAGAACAATAGCTCTCCTTACTCATTCTTAAATGCTAGATAAAGTGCTAATTGCATGTTACTGTTTTAACAAAAAAAAGTAATTATTAGGGATAGCTAATTCTGTTTAGAGGAGTAAAAGTAACCTTCACCTTCATGTCATGTTGATTGTAAATGAACCTAATTTTTTAATAGGCATTATTATCCTGACAATTATTTCGTCAATGTTCCTGTACTTTTCACCTGCATGGAATGTGTTTGCACATCCCTGCAATTTCATGGTTCAATATTTGAATCGTTACAGGTATAACCCAAATAAAGTTATTTCTAACTCTCCTGTTTTCTCTTGTAACTGATAAAATTCGTGGAAGGTCCAGAGAAAGGTCCATCCACCTTTTCTCAGTTAAGAGTCTAAAATTTTGATCAGAATATTATGAAGATACTGCTATTTTAGCAGAATACTAAGGCATTTTAACAAATACCGAGACGATACATAGAATTCAGATGTATTGGAGGATTTTGGAATGGAGGGAGGAAACCTTCTTCTTTCCTTTATTCACCCAAAGTTCCTACTATGTTCTCTTAAAACCGCACAGCTTCTGCAGCTAGAGTCGTGTCACTGTAAGCACAGATAATGCACTTAATTAAACTCTATCTCTTGTAAAGATGAAATTACAGAAGCTCAAGAGATAGGGAAACCAAGTTTCAGATCATAAGCTGGCATGCAAAAGACTTTAATTTAACAATGATCTCGAGCAGCTCCTCTGGCTAATATGTAGATGTTCCAGTTTCTGGCAAAAAATCCACAGATTTGTGTTTGCAAAACCGTTTTTGCAATCGATACATCTTGGAGAAACTCTTACATTCTGCTCTTTGAAACTCACACAATATTTCTCTCTCCTAAAGCTCACAGTGCTGGGCTCAGTGGTTACGGTATGTGTTCAATAATTGTTGGTCTTCCTACTCACTGTCTCTAGTTGCTCTTTCAGGATTTAACAAAGAAAGATGCAAGTCAATCCTAATACACAAAATTCAATTCAGGGTCCACCCTCCAGAAACGCACCGCAGGAGACAGTCACTGGTGTGATATGCACTCTCAGGAGGAAAGCCAACATGCACAGTTGTCTTTTTAACATCTGAACTGCAATTCCTGCTTAAAACTGCTAATTCTCCAACCGCTACAACACATCACAGAATCACAGAATCACAGATATTACATGATATGGCTTTACTAAGTCTACAGAAGTCCATCAACCAAAGCTGATGCCAGATGTTTCCTGCAGCAAGAGGCTCCATTTTACTTTTAAATAAATCATCTCTAACTGACAGAAGGTTAGAGAAAATCAGATGATCCCCTAACATCACTACAGACTGCATCATTCCTTTAAATCCAAGTAGTACCAATTCCTATCTACTTTCCTCCACCCCGCTTTAGTTCCTTCATGAAGGGATGACCCTGATACTCTAGACTGACACCACCTTCCATAAAAATACACGCAGCAATCTTAAGAATGTGTATTTAGCAGTTGTATTGGAGATAATATATGCTTATGGGAAGCAGTACCATATGAAACATTTCTTACCATGATTACTGACCACTATAAATTGGTCATAAATTGTGTAATCCTGTGGGAAACATGACAATAGCCTTCCCAACTCACCATCCTGCTGTAAGACTACATGGCTTGGTACACGATCTGTTCCAGTCACCAAGGACACATTTATTTCCTCAAAACCAGAGACACAGTTGGTGTAAACTGGAGCACCTCACCCAATTTCAAAGAAGCAGCAGTGATTTATAAGTGCTAAGAATTTGACCTAAAGGTCAAGATATTTCTCTGGCTTAGAAAGCTCTATTCATGGCCCG